>JAVSCE010006353.1:0-22705 GCA_032199065.1 Smutsia gigantea | reverse complement strand
ACTATTCAGCCATAAGAAAGAAACAAATCCTTCCATTTGCAACAACATGGATGGAGCTGGAGGATATTATGCTCAATCAAATAAGCCAGGCAGAGAAGGACAAGTGCCAAATGATTTCCCTCATTTGTGGAGTATAACAATGCAGCAAAATTGACAAACAAAATAGCAGCAGACTCACTCCAAGAAGGGACTAGTGGTTACCAAAGGGGAGGGGTGTGGAAATGCAGGTGGGGAGGGAGGGAGAAGGGAATTGAGGGATATTGTGTTTAGTACACACGGTGTGGGGGGTTACGGGGAAAACAGTGTAGCACAGAGAAGGCAAACAGTGAATGTGTGCCTTCTTACTACACTGATGGACAGTGACTGCATTGGGGTATGGGTGGGGACTTGATAATATGAGTAAAAGTAGTCACCACATTGTTTTTTCATGTGAAACCTTCATAAGAGTGTATATCAATAATACCTTAATTAAAAAAAAAGGCATGAACTTCCAGTTGTGAAATAAATAAGTCAGAGGGATGAAAAGTACAGCATAGGGAATATAGTCAATAACATTATAATAACTTTTTATGGTAACAGATTGTAACTACACTTATCATAGTGAGCATTTTCTAAGTTAAATCACTGTTAAATCACTATGTTGTAGGGGTATTAAAGATGGTGGCATGACAGAGTGTATATCAATGACACCTTAATAAAAAAGATTCAGCTAAAAAAAAAGCACAGTATTTAGCATGTTGTGACATTGTGAATTAAGCACACAATGTGGCACAGTAACTGGGAAGTAAGCATTACCGTAGGAATGTTGACTCATCCACACAGCAAAGCATTGTAAATTAACGTGTACATATTTTTTTAAATGAACAAAAAGTTTGACTTCCTTTTAGGGCTCAACATACTGTGTCTTTCACAAAGCTTTTCTGATGTCTCCAATCAAAATACATAAAATATAAGAATAGAAAAAATACTCTCAAGAATCTAGAAGTAGAAGGAATACACCCAATTCAATAAAGGTCATCTATGGAATACCCACAGTTAATGGTGAACAGCTGAATACTTTCCCCTAACATTGGGACAAAAAAAAAGATGCCTGCTCTCACCACTTCTAACCAACATTGCACTGGTGGGTCTAACCAAAAAGAAAAAGAAATAAAGTGCATCCAGATTGGAAAAACAGAAGTAAAATGATATCTGTTTGCAACTAACAAAATCTTGTATATATAAATTTCTAAGGAATACACATATTCACACACACATTTAGAAATAATGAGTTAATGAGAACTAAAGCTGATGAATACAGGATAAAATCAAAACTGACTCTTGGATAGTCATAAAAGTGTCACCTAGCATTCACTGTATGAATAAAAAATAGATAGTTATATATTCAGATATGCAGCTTATGATTTAAACTTCTTGGAAAAAAGCTTTTAAAATAAGATTCCTCACGTGCAATAATTGGTAGTAATATAAACTTTCATATTACCTTAGTTTCCTGAATAGGAGAAATTCTAAAAATTCTAATGTGAAAACACCTGAAGTAGTTTTATAATTTATTTCTTCCTATTCCTAAATTATTTGTTCCCTCAAAATTTAAAGATTTTATTTTATTTTCATAAGTCCAACCTATATATAGCAAAGACAGATAGCTATAACTATTTCCTTCATATAATTTTCAAAATTGCCATGCAATATTTTAATTACTTAAAATTACTCTGAACTTATTCTTCAAAAATAAAATATCTTATTGTAATAGAAAAGCATACCTCAAATTTGAGAAGAGAAATTTTACTTGGATTTCTATACTATGTATATTATTTATTTGAGTACTAAACTATTAACCCAAATTATACATCATATATTATAAAAGCTGAGGTCCATTTTCCTAATTCTTCTCAACTGTTTAGGATGGCTATCATGAAGGTATGGGGTAATATTTTGCAGTCTTAAATAAGAACACATCATTTTAAGAGTGAATAAGGAAATATAATTTCAATGCAGCTTTACTGATGCTTTAAAAAAAAGCCATGTAAAATACCCAAATCATTATTTTTAATCGTTAAAATGTGTATGCATCAAACTTCTCTGATATGCTCCCATTCATGGCTCTTGCTTTAACCCTGAGTCTTAAAGTTGAGACTTAAATATTGATTTAGGGCTGTGTTTAGCATTGGCCTAAGGATCTGGAATGGGATGTTATTTACTCACATTACATGGTAATAAAAATGCCAAAAATGTTGTCATTCAAACAGATCCCTGAACTAGGAAGCTCTGCTTTTCAAACATATCCCCTAACATTTCACCAGCTCTACTCCACCATTATAGATCTAGTGTCCATGATTTCTTGCCTAAACTACTGTAAATTCATCTTAATTTGTTATATTACTTCAATCTTATGTCATACAGAAAGTCAACATAGAGATCCTTTATAAACAGAAATTAATTCCAGTCTCTGTAATACTCAAAACATTCATTGATATCCCATAAACTTATAAAGAAGTGCAAACTCTAATATCAAGGCTTCAAAGATTATGTCATAGGGTCATTGACTATATGTCTCTGACCACATCCTTATGGTTCTTTTCCTGCTTTATAAAAACCACAATGGTCTCTTGACAAGTTTTATTAAATGTACGCTATTATGCAGCTATCAACACAGCCTAATCTTAGAACATTTTCTTCATTCCAAAAGTTATCTTTTGCCCATTTCCAGTCAATTCCTACTCCTACCCACAGTTCCAAGACACTATTGATTTGCTTTCTGTATCTATAGTTTTGCCTCTCTGGTCACTGACTATAAATAGAATCAGATATCATCCTTTGTGTCTGCCTTCTTTCATTTAGCATGTTTTTGAGGCATACCTTTGTTGTAGCATGTAACAGTAGCTCATTACTATCTACCTAGGGATACACAGTATATTTCCTTATTTCTCCCCCTCCATTCCTGCATGTATAAACTCCAGTAAGTTCATCACTTACTACCATCTGACATGTTTTATCTGACATAGCAATATTTGAATATTTGGTTTCTCCACCACATCACAACACTTGGTATTGTCAGTCATTTTTATTACAGCCATTCTGTGTGCATAGTATCTTGTTATAGTTTAATTTGCATTATTTAATGACTAATTATGTTTAAAGTCTTTTTATGTATTCACTTACCATTCCTATATCTTCTTTGGTGTAGTATCTCAAATATGTTGCCCATTTTTTAAAAAGTGGGTTGTCTTATTAACTTATAGTGCTCTTTATATATACTGGATACAAATCCTTTATCAGAAGTATAATCTGCAATTATTTTCTCCCATTCTGTAGCCTTTTTATTTTATTACATTTTATTAGTTGTATTTTACTTTAATGAAGTCTTAACTCCTTTTTAAACAAACCAAATAGGCTTTAACTTCCTTACTCTTCTTTTTGCTAGGAATGTTGTATCCCTTGTATTCACTCCCTCAGTTCCTTCAGGTTCAGTTCAAATGTCACTTTCTCAAAAAGGCCATTCATTATCTGACATCCCTTCTTGGTGGTCATTAGTGCTACTTAACAAAGATAGGACTTCTCACTTTTTGCCTACTCTGTAGCTGGGTGGGTCATGAAATTGGTTCTGGCCTACAAATTAAAGGAGGAAGTATCACACTACATCATTCTGGTATAAATCTCTCCAAAACATTTTTCCCTTTAACTCAATGATGAGAAACATGCAAGATGGTATCTGACTCTTCAGCCTGGATCACTGAATTATTGCAATAAACAGAACCTGGTGCCAAACCACAATATATGTATGACATGAGCAGGAAAGCTATGTTTTTAAAGCACTAAATTTTGGGGATTTGTTACTGTAGCATATTCTGATTGATATGCCTTCCCAAAGAACTTTCCCATGGAAACCCTCAATCCACTTACCCAGCTTTTTCTTTACAGTATTTAGTACCTAACATATGTCTTGCCTTGTCCATTAGCACATGTGATAGGGATGTAGTGTGGTTCACTGTTACATCCCTAGCACCTAGAACAGAGCCTTGCACATAATGGGTATTAATGAAATATTTGTTAAAAGAATGAGTGTGGATCCACATCAAGAGAGTTGTTCTAAATTGGATACATAAAAATATCACACATTCTTTAAAACAGCATCAGAGACTATTGACAGGCTTTATTTTGTTTTAGCTATTTATTAAAAGCAGCAAAGTTTAAAATACTTTGAATGTTCATCTCTAAAAGTTTCTATCTTTGATAAAACTTGTAATAAAACACAAAGTCAATTGAGAATTATTTAATTCCTCTAAGACTGATACTCCATACAGTGTATACACCACTTATTAAGTAGAGAACTTGGGCCAGTGCTTTCAAATGTAAATGCATGTTAGTCATGAATCTAATCACTTTTCACTAAATTATATCTTTAGCTAGAGATAGCAAGCCACATTACTTTACCTTGCTTGTCTCAGCAGTTTTTCTTTTTTCTGGGTTCTTTATGGTTTCCTGATCGCCATCTGTAGTCCTATGTTAATCTGCAGTAGATTGATCACATCAACTATTCTTTTTCCTCTCATTATAAATGCATGTCTTGACTGGGCTGGAGAAGGAACATAAAATTTGCTGTTCTATGGAGTTAAGACTCCAACCCTATGTCTATTCTTTCCCTTGACACTAGAATACCCCCTCCTCAGGAACTACATTTTCGCATACTCTGCCTGGAATGATCTCCTCTCAGATGTTCTGGCTCATTTCCTCACTTTCCTCGTATTTGGCTCAAGTGTGCCCTTCCTGTGCAGGTGACCTCTGACAACTCCATGTGAAACTGAAAACCATCTTCACTCCTGGCATGACTTACAGTTCTATTTCCATGTCTTATTTGTCTCTTCAACACTTACTACCATTCTGACGTGTTATTTTTTACTTATTTGTTTATTCTATCATCATTGTGGAGAGAAAGCTATATGAGTTCACTGATTTTTGTCTCTTTTTGTTTAACTCTTGCATTCTCTATGCCTGAGTCATTGCCTGGCACATACTGAACAATGAGTAAATGTTTGTTATATCGATGAACTGAATCAAATAAGGACTGAGGTGCTTTCTAGAGGGGTAGGCAGAGAACATGGGAACTGAAGGCTTTCCACAATGACATCCAGCCATATGCAGATATGTTTATTGACTGGTATACCCTGATGGAGGACAACTGCAGAGGGCAAGGAGAGAAAACTCCTTATGAGAGGGATACAGTGATGAAGTCCTGTAAACATGATTCAGTCCCAAAGACTGAGATTAAAACTCCTTATGAGAGGGATACCGTGATGAAGTCCTGTAAACATGATTCAGTCCCAAAGACTGAGATTAAACATGAATGCCATCCTACTCCAGCATGAAATCCACCTACCCTTGGGAAAAATAGTAGCCCTACTTTGTTGTACGAGTTTTGGAAAAGAGCTGTTGAAAGAAATAAAAGTATGCATAATACTATGTCTGTAACACTTGGAACAGTTATTTAACACAGTTGAAGACTTCCTGTCACTTTGTTAGGCAGAAAGACAGCTATGAGAGAGATGAAAAGAGGGTGAGGCCCATCAAGAACTCAGGAAGCTAATCAGATTAAGCCAGCAAGCTAGAAAGAACTCATGCCCTTTGCCACATGCTCTGAATCTGGGCTGACCTGGAGACGTGCTCCAGCTCATGCAGGTGAGATAGGGCAGAGACAAGGAACAAGCATTATAACTAATTTTTCCTAAAAAATGGTAAGATTAGTATAATAAGAACAGGAGAGACTTAAGGCTAAGATTCCACTTTTGAAAGAACTGGGAAGTTAGATTCAGCAAGGCAAGCAGTCTTAACTGATGTGTTCCCAGTACTTGAGAGTAGCCACACTCTTAGAGAGAAACAAAAGGTTTGTACTAAAGAATTACCTGGAGAACTGGCTGTAGTCAAATGACATTTTCTCTCACCAGAGATAGAATCATGAGATGAGACCACCTGACAAGCCTATGCTCCTGAACTTTGCTCCATTCTTGAAAGCCTGAAAAGACAGAATCCCAGCATCTGGGTGCCCCGCCTCCTCTCTGAGGTTGCCTGCACTCCCCTTTCTTGGACTGTGTACTTTCAAAAGACTTCTTACTGCTCAACTTATCACACTTTGTCTCTGTGCTCTTCCAGTGGGTCTTTGTCACTTTGCTATTCCACCGTTTTCCAGACTTTAAGCAGAAGTCTTCACTCTCTGTCCTACTCCAGATAAGCAAGTAACCCTGCTTTTATCTACCTTGACTCTGGCCCGAGCCTCCCTTAGAGTATATTCAAATAAAACTTTCACTCAGCATCACTCCTGTGTCTCCGCCCTTCAATTCTTTGTTGCGGCGGGACAAGAACTGGAGAGAACAAACTTATCACCCGCCACAATTTCATTCGAGTATTATGATCAAGTTAGGCCTTCATATCCACAGATGACATCTAGTGACAAGAGTAGGTGGCTGAATATAAGGTTTACAATAGCATCAGCTCTCAAAGGAAGCAGCAGGTTTATATTCCACCACAGTGCGGGTTTGGCTCATAGAGACAGGAATGTTGTGGCTTAGAGTTACTCTTGTGTGAAATTGAGATTGCAGAGTGCCACCTGACTGTGAAAATGCCTGAAAAAAAATTCTTCAGTGATCACTAGCACATTGGGGTCCAGCAACCGTGTGTGCAAGCCCTCAAGGTAGAGTAATAAGGAAGGCAAGTTCTCCTGCCCACTTCTCATCAGTGCTAATACAAATATACATGATGAAACACAACCATCTGCTTCCAGTTCCACTGGTACTGGACATGCTTTACTGCAAGTTATACCCATATGTACAAGGTGAGGATGTAGGCTGCAATATTGGCAATGTTGATGGCAGCAACGTTCCAGCTGAGTGAGCACCATTATGGAAAGTTTAGACTCCTGGGAGGACTATCTACACTAAACAGCAAAGAGCAACAACCAGAACAGAACTCTGGGCACTTGGGATTCTTGCAATTACCTAGGGTGAAATGGAAGTACTCAAAAAAAGTCAGTATTTCTTCAATCATGGAGAAAATGGCAAAGAACATTTTTACTTAGGGACCAAAAATGTAACCACCAACTGGCGAAGACAGACAATTGAAACACAATAGAAGTCACAGTAAATTGTTGGGAATCTGTGCTTTATATGCTTATAGTCTATAAAACATAGCTTTCATTAACTGAATTCCCCTAACCTGACTGCTATCAATGCTAAAGTTTAGCATACTGGCAATGTGGAATCTTAGGGAAGTATGCTCTTCAATTTAGTACTGGAAAATATATGTTGTACCTGTTTATTTTCTTAAGAATGGCTGCAAAATGTGTCATAAAGGGTGGAGGCAGGGGGCTTTAAAACTTCCCTGGCGTTTTTGGTTGGGAAATTATTAAAGTTTCCAAGCAAGTAACATTACTTTGTCATTCTCACTGAACAGAAATTATTACTGTTATCATGGCTTCTAAGTCACGCACTATTAAATGATCCTGCTACATGTAACAGTCCTCAGTTTGTTTTCTGGTTAATCACTTAATTTTCACTATATTTGTTATGCTGGCATACAAGAATGGAAAGTAACATTATTACTACCTCTTCTCTCAATATGGATTTATCGCCATACTGAAAATAACATCACCACTCTGTAGTGACTTTTAATCGTTCAACCAACTTTTATTATTTCAAGGGATACACAACATATTTCCTTATTTCTCCCCACACCATTCCTGCATGTATAAACTCCAGACTCTAGAAGATTAGGCCAAAAGTAAACTTAAAGTTATTTAGTAATGGAATGGGACTCAAGTGTTGGTAACAGAAGACCCAAGTTTAAATGGTTAGGTAAATACAAAGGTTATTCAAAAAAAAAATCTAGAGTCTAAAATGCCAGAGGGATATTCATGCAGTCACTAAATCAGAGAAAAGAGAATCTGGTATTCATTTTCCAGGTTTGGACCTTTGTAATCATTGGGCTATTTTAACTAAGAGGTTGAGAAAATCGTGAGAACTGGACGTCATTAAAAAAAAGGCTAGGACCTCATCTAGCCTGCAGCTTCCATTTAAAGGTACATTTAGACAGGGTGCATAAATGGATTGACCTGATTTCAAAGGCATACAGTTAGATATCTTTATACATGTATATAATGCAGTAGCATCAAAATGTGAATATACTTGTTTTAATCATTAAAAATATATGTAAACAATCTTTCTTGATCACCTTGCCCTCATCTTTAAAAATGGAAAGAATAAAAGGCCAGGCATGGGTAGATATCAGGAAATAGGTTGAGAATTGGGGTTAATCTCAAAAATGGAGAGGGAATGTCTGTCCATCCACTTTTTCATTAATTCAATAAATATTTTTTGAATATCTATCATTGTCAAGCAAAGGCATCTGTTACACACTTTCACTACTCCAGGGGGAAAGTAAGTTCCCAGCCCAGGGCAAATTACCTTTGAAGCTGAAATCAGTCAAAGGGAGAAACAAAGTGGGAAAAACCTGTTCATTGCTTACAAGCAGCCATCCACTTCTGCTTGCCCATGTCTCTCGTGACCCCGCTGCAAAAAAGGGACCCCACCAAACCTCTCTGGTCCAGTTATACCCTTGATCTCCCCACCCTTGAAATCACCTACTGATGTGGAGATGGACTACTTCTCTCCACCCTTGGAAATGCCTATTGATAAGGAGATGCACTAAGGTTAGGAGAGAGATTCTGGAAATATTGCAATTTTACCCACAACACTTTATTTGGCATTGTTATTAAATTCAAATTTTATAGTTTTATTGTAAACCCAACTTAAATCATTAAGATTTTTAAAAAGGGAGAAAAAAGCAATTGTAAGAAACAGACCATATCAGATTATCAAGTGTCTGCCACCCTATAGTTCTTTGAAAAATATCTACCAACAAGATTTTTTGAAATGGAAAAGAAATGATTAAGATAAGAGTATTTAGAGGCTCACTTCTTTTAAAATCTGCCAAGGAAAATTTTATCATTGCCTGACGGGCACTGGTCAACCCTTCCTCTGCACAGGCACACAGACACTCAAGCTTTATCATGAAGAGTGGCCTGAGGGCAGGAATCACTAGAAATAGATTGTGATTTGGGAAATTGCCTCTGAAAGAGATGAGACTGATTGCAAGATAGAAAAGGAAGTGGGGAAAGGAGCAGAGAGGAGAGAAACAAATAAAGCTGGGTGGGCTGAGGTGGGAAAGCTTTTGGGGAAGTGTATTAAGAGACTGGCCAACTGGTGTGCATAGAGATTGCAATTATGCTGAAGACAACCTAAGAAAGAAAAGAATGTGACTATGGCATTTTAAAAAGATTGAAGAATATATTTCAATGCTTTGCATTCTATATTCTTTCCTCCCCAATGAAGTGAATAATCAAGAATTGATGTTCTGCACCTGTCCTACACTATTACACTTTTACAAAGGAAATGTTTCTAAGTGATTAGACAACATAAGCATTTGAAACTCCAGTGCATTTTAGTAGAGAGATATCAATTTAACTAGAAAAGCATGAAAACTCTTGGTTTTTCTAAATTAATTTTGCTTTTAATCCTTTCATGAAAATGAATTTTAAATGGAGATATTTTGAAGTATTTAAAATACGTAGGAGTGTTTAGGTTTAAAAATACATATATATAATTTTTTTCCTAAGCAATGAAATTATTCTGCTTTAAAGAAAAAGTCAATGAAGAGGCTAAAATAATGCTCCAGTTGACTTCACATAATTAAAAACAATGATATTTCAGATCCTGACATATTCTTAGTTCAATTTCAAGTATCACCTAAAGTCTTATCCCCAGCTGTGTCATTTTACCAAATTAGACTCTGTTTACTCCTATAAAATATTCACCATGTTGAGAAGAGAAGGGGCCATTGCAAAAGTAAATAATGAGTGCCACAAGGTACACTGCCCTTTAAAAATGTAAATACGGAGATTCAGCCATCATTGGAAGTCACCAAATGCCATCACTCAGTAGTACTTAGGTCAGTACTTGAATGTGACATTAGCCTTCCCTACGGTTTAAATTCCATAGGATGATTGTAGGAGGAGGGAGCTTCTGAGCAAGCCAGATTTCTACTTTCATCCCAGCCATTTCGTAATAATCCATAACAATGAACTAACTCACAGAAAAGATTCATAAGAGATGCATACCGGCTGCTCTTTCAACCTTAAAAGCTCCACTTTTAAAAAATCCAACCTTATTAGAGATGATGTCTTTATCAAATATCACAAAACTGATTATACGGTTTGGAGTGATAAAACGACTTCTTGCAAAATACTTCCACTTTTAAGGTTTCAACTAAAAAATACCTTCAAAGGGGAGAAAGGCCCCATCTGTGGTTCATTTCATGTTAATTTATATAAATGTTAAATCATGGGACACATTTGTTGTTCATGAAGTCTTCTGCTGTCTCTTTAATTCTTATGATCATGACTATTTACTTTTGCCTGTATAATTTTATTTCATACTGATAGCTACAGAAGATATTTGCTGTTAACTTTAGTGCTTAAAAAAAAAGCCTAAATTTGATAGTTCATACTTGGGTTAATTACTAAACTGATATTTGTTAACTCTGAGTCTTTTGAAATAGTATTATGAAGTTATAGAAATTATTATTTCTTCATGGGCATTTTTTCCTAAAGAGTGTATAGATTATTGAATTCAATCAATGGACGTAAAAGATGAGTTCCTACTCTTGAGTCAGGGATCTCTATGACCAGTATCACTTTTGAAAGGGTTTGAAAATAATGTCATCAATAGATATACTGTGTCACCTAATCCATAAATGAGACACTATTGTTTAGTCACATACCTTCCCAATAAAGTACTATAAGGTTATAAAGAAATACAATCTAGATAGTTCATATACCAAAATATTAATGGGGATTATTTCAGGATTGCATATCTTTGCTTCTCTAGTGTCTTTTCTTTGTTTCTAAATTGAAGATGTAAACAAAAATAATAAAACAATTTAAACTCACCTAGTCATCCACGAATAGCCTAAGAGAAACTAATTTAAAGCTTTTGATATTCACTTTAGAAGACAGGACACAGGTATATATTAAGTTCCTCAAATTTTCCACTAGCTGATGACATTATATAGCACCCTCATAAATGAGGAAATGAAAAGTGCTCAAGTTTATTTGAAAATTGCAAAATAAGAACCTGGAAAATAATTTTATCAAAAATGTGACTCACAACATGTGAGGAATATGTCATATTTATAAGTACTTAATATTTGTAAATTTGACTTTTATACCATCCAAACTTTCCTATGCTATCACTTGTATATCCTTTTTGTATCCCTTTGTTTTCTGCATGTAGAAATCAGATTTTTAGTGCCAGCCAACAAACATTTGCAGGATTTACTATCTTTACATTTTGCTGTATTATTTTTAAAGTGAATATAAAACAACAACAGGAAAGACTGTGTTATGCTAGTGATAAAGGTATATCTCTTAAGTTTAATATAATTGGGATAATCATTGCAATCATCAGATATGGCAAATGCAAAAATCATTCAGGGTGAAAAACCTTCAGTCATGACTTAAGCTTTCGTCAAAAGTGGATTGAATGTGAGTTGAAAGAACAAAAGTAGAGCATCTGTATGAAAGTCTGGATCATCAAAGATCCTAAGAGGTGAGGTATAATTAAGGAAATTATAATACTTTTGGTCATCTCTGTAAAGACTATTTTTTGTATAATATGTAAATATATTTTCTGACATATTTAAATTTGCCTTACATTTGCAAATAAACTCATGGAAATTTTGCTGTACTGAGTATGATTAGTATTAAATTATCCCACCACTGCTTTCCAAGTTAGATATTATTTGCTCAATTTCACAAATAAGGCAACTGAGGAGACTTGCTGGAAATGCATAGCAACAGACAGAATGGTGAGTTAAATCTTTGTCTTTCTGATTCCAGCAAGCAGGCTGTTCCCATCATACCAATCTTTCCTCTAAATAGATGGACATAATGTATTATTCAAGATCCAAATTTCAAGAGACAGCCTATTTCAAGAACAAGCAATGAAATTAGGAGTGAACACACAGAATGTCAAATCTGAAGGACACTCAGAAGTTATCTAATCCATGTATCTCATTTTGTGACTATCGAATTAAAAGTTTAAAATTAAAAAAGTTAAACAGATTAAAAGATATGAAGGATAAGGCAACAAGTTCTGACTGTCAGTCTGGTCCCTCAATAACAACTGCTTGGGTTTTCACGAGCATGAAGGTGCTGTTGGAATGAGATGTACTTTCTTCATTTCCTTCTTTTTTCTTGCTTCCATCCTCTGCATCGAGGGCATCCAGCATCTGTTGCCAATTAGGCCCATCAGCGCTCTATCATGGGGTCCTCCATGATCTATCTACTCTCTCTCTTGTTAGTGGGTCGGCAGGGGCCTTTGGCTGCTTGCAATGGCATTTTAACCTCTGCCCTGCTTGGGTCCACGCAGGATCCATTCAAACCACCGCAGTGACCTCTGAGACTGAGCACATATGCACATCAAATTTCTGATGCCATGGTAACCAGAGGGTCATTAAGAACAAGAATGTCATTAAGAACAAGCCATTAAGAACACAGAACAGTAGTTAGAGTTTCTACACATTTTCATGACTGACAATGGAGAGATATGAATATTGCTTCCAAACACCACCTACACTATTAAGAATCATGAGAATGTAGCATTTTAGATAGAGCCAGAAAATATCTTTTACACTGCAGTCTTAGGAATATTTGAGAAGTAACTCTTGGTATGTATTCTGATTTTTGTTACATGTGCTCTAAACAATTTTTTTTTTCTGATGTGGTGAGAACACTTAAGATGTACTTACAGTATATTTCAAATATACAAGAGTATAATTAACTGTAGTCACCATGCTGTGCATTACATCTCCAGGACTTACTCATCTTAAATATGAAAGTTTATACTTCTTGACCAACCTCTTCTCATTTTCCCCACTCTCCAGGCCCTAGTAATACCTTATTAAATCTGTGGCTTGCAATGATTTTCTCCCATTCCACACATTACTCTTTCATTTTGTTGATTGTCCCCTTTTTTGTGCAGAAGCCTTTTAGTTTGATGTCCCATGTTTTTAGCTTTGCCTTTATTTCCTGTCTTCTTGGTATCCAAAAAACACTGCCAAGACCACTGTCAAGGAGCTTTTTCCCTGTATTTCCTTTTTTTTTCCTTTTTTTCTTTATTTTTTATTTTTAATATAATTTATTTTATTATCATTAATCTACAATTACATGTGCAATATTACGGTTATTAAACTACCCCTTCATCCAACCCTAATGAACAAAATAAAAAGAGGCTTTGAAGATAAAGAAGCCTAATGTAGAGAAAGATATAATTTTTAAATCCTAATAGCTTTTAGAACTATTCTGTTCTTGAGAAGCAGCAGCACATTAGAGATTCTCCCACCACCTTTTAAAATGATATCCACAGAGCTCTCTGTAAACTCTCTCAAATCTTTTTGGAATGCAGATAATGAGCAAGTGTATGAATACAATAGTTGGCATGGTTATCAAATTAATTGGATACACATCCATTTCCAAGAGAAAGACAAAGGAGAGAATCTCATTTATACTGAAAAAAGATTATTAAAAACTTGATGTAGTCACAATAAAATAATCACAGTTAAAAAGGAAAAGATTTGCTGTCACTATGATTAAACTATTGAATCTTGTGAAGTATTTGCCATATATTGTCTCAGTGGACAATATAAATAAAATCACCAAAAATATGCTGGTGGAACAAACATTTCGTTCTGTGAAAAGTAAATATCCTATAGGCCCATAATGATGACTTTTTAATGGTTTAAAGCAGCTTAGTAAGCCTTGAACTTAAATTCTAACATCCACGCTAAGTAATTGTCTCAGTATTTGAGAGAAAACAACATTTATTTTTTATAACATTTTGGTCTTGTTCTTGGGCACATCTAGTGCCCACACCCATGCATATTTTAGACGGTCTCTTCATCACAACATGGGTCAATGTTGTCATTTTAATATCAAGTCCTTAGAATGAATTATCCCTCTTTAACCAATTTTTCTTTAGGCCAGTGCCAAAGAATTCAACAATGCAATGACTGACATTCACCACATGCTCTCTCTGATATTTGAGAGAGCTCATCTAAAAGATATGTTAAATTTCCATTTCTCTAGGCCAGAGCTCTATTCCTTTATTATTACATCTGGTGTGTATTATCTTGCTCCCACCTCTGAACAGTTATGCCTTCATAGTTAAGACATAAAGTTCTGTCTTCAGCTTTTCTTTCATCCTATTTCACTAGAAACATCAATCTAAAGTGTTCATATCTTTTGCAGTCCTGCTGCCAAAGATTTTTGGATATTAAAATATGTTACATTTATTGCAGAACTAGCCATATGATTGATATCTCTTGAAGCCTATTATTAAGAAAAATTCTATCCATGCAAATGAAATTTTACTTCTTTATTATACAAGAAATATAGTGTGTGTGTGTGTGTGTGTGTGTGTGTGTGTGTGTGTGTGTTTTACTCTGACTCCCATAATTTTGAGAGCTAAATTTAATACTCAACATATGTACTTAACCATTTTGGGTTGCCAGTACAGTGACCTTTCTTCTCTTTCTAAAGCAATTGTCCCTAACATTTCTGGCCCTACTAGTCCTTTGTGAAGATGATCAAAGTTAGGAAGTCATTCCCCAGATTAATGAGCACATTCATATAAAATTGAACATAAATGTTCAGGAACTTCAAGCATCCTATGTATGAACACTAAGGTCAAGAATTCAACTTTTAAAAGGTTTCTGATCCACCTCTTTATTTTTTTTTGACTTAACAGTGCTGGTTTTTGATCTTGTAAAGCTATTTAAAACCTCTTTAGTAGAAAGCAAGGTAAGAAGTTATGAAATAAATTTATCTCAATATTAATAAAATAAGTAGGAATATTAGTGTAATAATATCAATAATAAAATAAAAATATCAATAATTTATTAAGGTTTCATTAATCTCAAAGAACGTTAATAAATTAAAGTCTCATTTGTACTATTTTTCTCTTCCTTCCCTTTGTGAAGAGTGGGCAATGATAGAGGAAAGAAATTAACAGACACTGATGTTTTATATACTAGATGTTAAATATAAAGATTATATCTCTTCATTCCCCTCATTCAATAAAACACTATTTTCAGCCGCAGAACTCTGGTTATGCCCCACAACAGGCCCTGGATTTCTTGACTGTTCACTGTGTATCTGGATTTGGACAGACCTGAAAAAGCATATCCCAGGTCCAAGACTTAGAAAACCAATGCTTGTTTATAAACTGAAAATTAGACGTGGAGAACCATCTGCCCTAAATCATCATCATGGCTCATAGTGTGATTTGTTCAACTGTCCAAGACACTGAAACACCCTAAAGTCACAAGTATTTATTACCATCTTCTGCCTCTCAATTCAAAGTGTTATGGGAAGTGGGTTTTTTTTAAAGTAGCTCCCTGATTTAAAATTTTAATAGAGTCCAATCCACAGTTTTAGGGAACACCTGAAACAATATAATTTGCCATTTTGGATTTAAGAAAAGGAGAAAAATAAAAATCCAAAGAGAAGCAAAAAACAAAAAGGCCACCCGCTCCACCATAACATTTCCCACACAGGACGTGAGGGCACAGTGAGTACAGAATGGCGTACTGAAACGTCATTCACATATTCAATTTTCCCTGAGTCATCTCTGTATACCCAACACAAAGAAAATAAAACAAACTTTTTTTGAAAATTCTCTCTCTTCTAGTCCCAATTTCTCTATCACCATATTTTGTAGAGTTAATATTTAGATTCTTGAATATTACCATAAAGTTTGTGATGTAAATCCAAAGGACGAGACTGGTGGTTATCCAGCGGAGATGCTCCTGGCTCTTACTCACTATATGAGTTTCCTAAGGCTACTGTAACAAATCCTCATAAACTTAGTATAAAACAGTAGAAATTTATTCCCTCACAGTTCTGGAGGCTCGAAGTCCAAAATCAAGGTGTCGGTGGCACTGCTCATCAGAGGTTCTGCAGTGCCATCTGTTGCCAGCCCGTCTCCTGGCTTCTGGGGTTTGAAGACCTTTACTCCTCGGCCTGGGGCTGGATACCTCCAATGTCTGTCTCCACCTTCCCATGACCTTCTTTCTGTCCCTTTGAGCTGCAAATCTCCCTCTCCTTTATTTGATAAGGACCCCAGCCACTGAACTGGGGTCCACTAGACTCTGGATGACCTCACGTCAAGATCACTTTCATTACATGTAAAAAGACCTTTATTCCAAATAAGGTCACATCTTGAGGTTTGGGGTGGACATGAATTTTGGAGAGACAGTATTCCACCCACTACACCCATCTTAGAAATTGCCTCTAAAATATCATTGAACATCACTGTTCTTCCTTCTGGTGGTGTCGCTGCCTCCATCAGAGGTTGATGCAATAGTTCACTTTTAAAATAGCCTTTTTTTTAAATTTCAAAATCCTCTAAAATGCTATTTTTAAAAGGCATTCATTTTTTTTTCTTTTTACCAAAGTAATAAACGTTCACCATAGAAAATTTGAAAGATGTAGAAAACCACAAAGGAGAAAATCAAAACCACTTGTAATCTAAGAGCTAAAAATTCTTAATATATTTAAGTAAGTGCTTTTACTAGTTGGTGCAAACATTCGTATGCAGTTCTTGTAAGTCTGAAACCATCCTGTGCATATTTTTAACATAATAATTTATAGTATCCTATATACCATCCCATTTTATAACAAGGATATATGTAGTTTTCTTATGTCATAATTAGATACTATAAACTTTAACAGGCTGTATATAAGCAATCTTGCAATAACCCTATCTAAGAGGGCTGATTTGTGAGGCAAGAGGACCCTATGAGAAAAAGTTCCTTTAAGGCCTATCATTTGAGTGCAGGAGCTGATGGGTGTAATCCATTTGATATTTAGCTTGAGCCAGATTAGTAGATAGAATAAATGTTTCCTCCAACATAACTTGGAAAAATAAATAATCTTTGCATAGTTTCATTTGGAGAAATGGAGCACAGTGTACATTATTCCCAAAGCAGTGAAAATAAAATCTCTGTGTACCTCTGTGTTCTCAGAGGGTATTAAGGATGTCAAAGCTATTTTTAAGGACATGTATAAGTAACTGCCTTTGAATACAGTTCAGAAACTCAACAGAAGTCAGATCCTATTAAGAAATACTGTTCTCAATCACAAAAAAAGAGAATTTTATTGGTGATGAATGTTAAAATGTCAAAAATATAACCTCAATATCATGCCATTTTTCACTTTTGAAATTACATTCCAAAGAATGACAGTTTTTAGAAGTTACCTCTATACCCCACTGTCAAAGGTCAAATTTTCTCAGAATAAGTAAAATATTCCAATAGATAAATCTGAGTTTACAAAACACATAAATTAGGAAATGATTATTCGCATTACAAATGATTCACTGCAGGGTTCCTCTAAGTTTTACCAGTGTTCTAATTGTTTACAGTTCATTAACTACTTCATAAAAAGACTAGGAAGAATAGAGGGTGTTAATGCAAAAACGTGAGGATCAACCAGAAATACAAAACAAAATAGTTTTAGAATTGGAAGACACCTAAAGGATCAGGTAAAAACACTTAATTTTTGGAAATAAGGAGCTAAGAGAAAGTAGTTGCCCTGTGTCATCCAACTAGTTACCTGAATGGGCAAAGCAAACCTTTTCAGCCCTTCCAACCTACAGTTTAAAAGTACATCCATTAAATCAAAACCAGCTATATTGGTTCAGCTTGCCAAAATACAGTCACAAAGAAACTTTTCTTTAATATGCCTACTCCAGTGTGAAGATTTACTTTTAATGGTAAATAAAGAATCATCAATTTTATCACTCACTTTACCAGATCAAAATTTACAGAAAGGAAGTAGAGAAGACAGTATGCATAAATGTCATTTGACAGTTTGGCATTAAAGCACCTCTTCCAAAATGAAAAAAATCAACATTTGGGAAACTAAGAGATAGTCCAAGGGGCACAATAGACTATTCTCTAGCTGAACCCCTGTGTTGCAGGTTGGGCTCTTCCAGAAACAAACCTGAGGTTGACTTTAGTGTTTAGGATATTTTAGGGAGTAGCCTGAGCATCAGCTCTTGTGGAATAGTGGATGAGGAATGGAGATCAGGCTGAAAAGGAAATGAGTCTACAATATGGGCAAACCAAGAACCTCAACCAAGCACACAGAAGTTCTAAGATTAAAATACCCCATTAGAGTTGTCTGTGTGTTGGATCAAAATAGTGGAATTTTCTTGGTCCTCGGCAGTCAATGAATGGATGCGGGCCATCCAGGAAAATGCATACTCTTGGCAGAGAAGCTCTCTGTCACCTGAAGGATCCTTTAAAGAGCAGTTGCTGCACCAATCATTCGCCAAAGGGATCTGGCAGTGCATTTCCACAACCATCACACTTTCAAATTCATAATTTCATGTAAGTTACCTAAAACTAGATTGAAATTGCTGCTTTCTCATTACAAGTAATATGAGGTTAATTCATCCAAGCACTCTGAGACTTAGTTTTTTCATCTTTAAACCAAGGTCAATAGTGCCTTACCTCATAGAACTACTTTAGTAGTTAGCCCATAAAAGATGGCTAATAGATGTGATGTGACTTACTGATTTTCTCTGAATGTATGAAATTGTGTTTTTCTTACTTTGTAAGTGACAAATAACAATTTTTTCCTAAAACTCATCTCTTAGAAGAAATGGTACACACTCATGTAGCCTAGAGTGGCTTGGATTGGCATTATAAAAATGATCCTAAAATCTTCAAATTACAAAACAGAAATTCAAGGTCTTAATAATGTATTAGGTATTTTATGTATGTATTACTACTGATAGTATTCAATATGTAAAACATATATATATATGCACATTATATATGTGTGTATATATAAACATATATGTGTATATATATATATATATATATATATATATATATCCATTGCATAAATACATTGTGAAACACATATATATGAAACAGTTACTATGCTTGATGAGTTACATTATCTCATTAAATACCTCCAATGACTTTATATGGTAGATACCTTATTATCTCTCTTTTACAGATGAGGAAATTTCATTTGGATTAAATGAATTGCCCAAGATCAATCTGAGTCCCAGATCTGATATACTACACTTCCTGATTAAGGAAGGAGGACTCAGAGAATCTCTGAATGGATATTTTTTAATTAACTTATTAAATATTAAAAAATACATTGTTTACTTTAAAAAATACTCTACTTTTTGTTTTATATCAATTGAATTTCCTTTCATTTAAACTTGAAGTCTAAGTTGACAATCACACAGTCAATAGTTATAATAGATAACTAAAACCTCAGATTTTAAATGTACCTGTTGTAGGACTGAATCATCATATTTTTGTTGGACACACATGTGCATTCATATACTGAATTTCTTATTTACATATTTGCATTGATAGTCACACAATTCACTCTAAATAAGCAGTGAAACTCTTCCTGAGGACATTATTATTATCCATTTGATATAATTCTATGGACTTTGTCTATTTTATTTACTCTTATATCTTATATGCTTGGAGTAGTGGCAAGCACATAGTAGATATCAGTAAATTAATAATCATTTTTCACTTGTTTCCATGTGCGCTTATATCTGTACAACTGTAAGGCAATGGTCATGTTTTATATTGCTCAGGCATCTAGGCCAATGTCTCAAATGTAATAAATGTTCAGTAATACTTAATTTTTGATAGAGAACTCTGAAGAGCTATGTTATAATACCTTCTAATCCCAATAATGTCCATTTAAGTACAATCTTTCATAAAAGATCATCATTCAGTAGAATAGCAGGTAGACCATAAACACATGTCTCTATCGATGCATGATGAGAGCTAATCAGGAACATTGGTTAGCAGGTTTAGCTGGGGTTCCTCAATGAATGATACAAAATACAATATGGAAGCACTGTATTTTGAAAAGCCCTAATTCACATAAAATGGAATTGAAAAAGGAAAATAGGTATTCAACTTTATGTACTTTCAAATTTGTTCTGTTTCATATTTTCAAATATATATTGGTTTTGATTTTAGTGTACACTAGCTGACTCCTCATATTTCTCGTAGACTTGAGCCACATAGCTCTTTTGTCATTGTTCCAGTTGCTGTTCTATTTATTTAGATAGACTGGATTAGGCAATAAAAATACATATCTCTTATACTTATGAATGTATAAATGATATACTACCTTATAGAAATTGAGTGAAGACAAAAAAGTTGGAACCACAGCAAGCAATAGAAGTTCTCTATCATTTTTTAGTGTAAATACAGTTTCTCTTCAACTGTAATTCTTTAAACAAAGAACAGAGAAATTACTAAACAAGTAAAAAGGAAGCTCCATCATGGTCTCTTCTTTTTCAAAAAAAAATTTTCCTCATCTTCTGATATCGAGGCATATATAGCAGGAAATCATAATAGAATTTTTAGAATAGTATGTTTTTCTTAAAAAAAATTAAAATGTCAAGGCCTATAATGCTCTTTTTTAAAAGTACTGTATACAGATACTCTTATTTAGTAATTTGCTGTTTAAAATAAACCATATAATTGAGCAAAATATTAAAATATGTAGACCAAATAGTAAGCAAATAATTGGTAAAGTCCATATTTTTAAAAGTGATGAGTTATGAGATAATCTTATTATTTGCTATGTTTCAACAAAGTAGAGATAGGCAAACTTAAACTTGACTAGCAAGGGAAGAATTCTATAAAATTTACAACTTTAGGAATTAGTTGAATGAAAGAAGATATTCTGGTGAGCTGTGAGGAAGGAGTGGAGAAGTGAAGCTCAGGGAGCCTTTGAAGTAGGCATGAGATGAATAAATGAAAGCAATTAGGGCAAATACTCTTGAGAGGGATGGAATTTATATATAAGAAATAAAAGAAAAAAATAATTGAAGATAATGGTCTTGTTTTGCACTGAAATCTTGACAGTCCATCAACACCTACAGGCTGTTCTTGTAAGGAATTTTCAAACACGCTTTGGAAGAGCATGGAGTGGTACTTGGGAAAAATTTTTACAGAACAAGAGTGGAAGATAATAATGGATACCATTTATTGAACTTTAACCTTAACCATAACCTTATGATCTTTCTCTTATAGTTATGGAATATGAGGAACAGAGCAATTAACAAAATACTCAGTCTGAGAACGGAAGAGTCAAAATCTATGCCATGTATAATACCAACTTCAGTATCTTGATGACCTTATATTTTAAGTCATCAAGGTTAAGGTTAAGGAGTTTAGACTCAAATCTTTAAGAAACAAGGAGCTATTGCAGATTTGGGGGCAAGTTCCAGGATTCTCTTAGCTGTAGTTGTGCCCCATTAGGATCCTAGGTAACTAAATTATGATGGCATCAAAATGTTTTTCCAGAATCCCCTCTTGAAATAAGAACTGAATATTTTAATCTCCAAAATGGATAAAGTGGGAAGGTTTAGAAGAAAAAGAAGGACCCCTCCACATTCTTTTTACTGAAAACATCACTACTGTATGAAAGATCTTTATCCTGAGAAGCTCCCTTTTTTTTCCTCTTTGTAATCTATCACTGTTATCCATACTCCTTGAAAAGCACAATTATTCCCATAGTATGGACTAAGTTTTTCCCTCATGTTCAATTATCAATAATTCAAAATAATGTTATGTAGTCAATGTATCACTATATAAAGGTATAAACAAAATGTTTAATAATACAATATATTAGTTATAGGAGATCATCAAGTTATTCTCTTTGGCAAAAGAGGGCAGAACTCCAGGTGAATATTTGAAAAGAAGTATTTGTTAAATTAACTTTGAATTTAAAACCCCAACAGTTAAGTGGAGAATACAGACCCACAATTATAACTGAAGCTATATGTAACAACTTGTCGTATCTCTTCTGGTTCCTGAGTCACACAACAGAAACCAACTCTGTGAATGCAAAATTTTCCTTTTTTGTATGTTGCAGAGACTAGAGAGGAATAAAGGCATCAGTACACAGCCTAGTCCTGTAAAAGTCCCATGATTTGTATTTGCGTACTTCACTAAAACTAGATTACAGGCTTCTACTTGCAGTCAGATGGAATGACAGAAACCAGATTTACACTCTTACCTGAAATATCTAAAAACAATGGAGAAAATTTAAGAAAATAAAAGGCACTCAAGACACTGCACATCAGGCAGTGAAGGGCAGCAAACCCTCAGATACAAAAGAAACAATGAAATGAGTCCTATCATTGCCCCCAGCGAACTGCCCACTGAGAATTTCTTCCACTCAGAGACAGGAAACCCAGGCAGAACCAGGCAGTTTCTCTGAGTTGAATAAGCAGATGTGAATCTGGGGAAGCCAAGAAAGGTATAACCCACAGAATCTTCAACTAGAACTTGGTATTCACTTTGTTACCTCATAGTTTCCACTGACTACAAATACTAATCTTTAACCCATATGTGTTTTTGTGTCAATCCTAGGAGACAGTGTTATAACTTCTGGAGGTGGGCAAAGTAACCATTTTCCCTTTCTACCTACTCTGGGCCAGATTTTTTGGCCTCTATACTCTTTTAGGTTGCCATCTCCCCCACGCAAGAAGAATATATCATTGGTGGGCAGCCAAAATAGCAAGTGTCCCCT